>OU611986.1:19781387-19784880 GCA_914767915.1 Agriopis aurantiaria | reverse complement strand
ACCTAACCTAACCTAACCTAACCTAACCTAACCTAACCTAACCTAACCTAACCTAACCTAACCTAACCTAACCTAACCTAACCTAACCTAACCTAACCTAACCTAACCTAACCTAACCTAACCTAACCTAACCTAACCTAACCTAACCTAACCTAACCTAACCTAACCTAACCTAACCTAACCTAACCTAACCTAACCTAACCTAACCTAACCTAACCTAACCTAACCTAACCTAACCTAACCTAACCTAACCTAACCTAACCTAACCTAACCTAACCTAACCTAACCTAACCTAACCTAACCTAACCTAACCTAACCTAACCTAACCTAACCTAACCTAACCTAACCTAACCTAACCTAACCTAACCTAACCTAACCTAACCTAACCTAACCTAACCTAACCTAACCTAACCTAGCCTAACCTAACCTAACCTAACCTAACCTAACCTAACCTAACCTAACCTAGCCTAACCTAACCTAACCTAACCTAACCTAACCTAACCTAACCTAACCTAACCTAACCTAACCTAACCTAACCTAACCTAACCTAACCTAACCTAACCTAACCTAACCTAACCTAACCTAACCTAACCTAACCTAACCTAACCTAACCTAACCTAACCTAACCTAACCTAACCTAACCTAACCTAACCTAACCTAACCTAACCTAACCTAACCTAACCTAACCTAACCTAACCTAACCTAACCTAACCTAACCTAACCTAACCTAACCTAACCTAACCTAACCTAACCTAACCTAACCTAACCTAACCTAACCTAACCTAACCTAACCTAACCTAACCTAACCTAACCTAACCTAACCTAACCTAACCTAACCTAACCTAACCTAACCTAACCTAACCTAACCTAACCTAACCTAACCTAACCTAACCTAACCTAACCTAACCTAACCTAACCTAACCTAACCTAACCTAACCTAACCTAACCTAACCTAACCTAACCTAACCTAACCTAACCTAACCTAACCTAACCTAACCTAACCTAACCTAACCTAACCTAACCTAACCTAACCTAACCTAACCTAACCTAACCTAACCTAACCTAACCTAACCTAACCTAACCTAACCTAACCTAACCTAACCTAACCTAACCTAACCTAACCTAACCTAACCTAACCTAACCTAACCTAACCTAACCTAACCTAACCTAACCTAACCTAACCTAACCTAACCTAACCTAACCTAACCTAACCTAACCTAACCTAACCTAACCTAACCTAACCTAACCTAACCTAACCTAACCTAACCTAACCTAACCTAACCTAACCTAACCTAACCTAACCTAACCTAACCTAACCTAACCTAACCTAGCCTAACCTAACCTAACCTAACCTAACCTAACCTAACCTAACCTAACCTAACCTAACCTAACCTAACCTAACCTAACCTAACCTAACCTAACCTAACCTAACCTAACCTAACCTAACCTAACCTAACCTAACCTAACCTAACCTAACCTAACCTAACCTAACCTAACCTAACCTAACCTAACCTAACCTAACCTAACCTAACCTAACCTAACCTAACCTAACCTAACCTAACCTAACCTAACCTAACCTAACCTAACCTAACCTAACCTAACCTAACCTAACCTAACCTAACCTAACCTAACCTAACCTAACCTAACCTAACCTAACCTAACCTAACCTAACCTAACCTAACCTAACCTAACCTAACCTAACCTAACCTAACCTAACCTAACCTAACCTAACCTAACCTAACCTAACCTAACCTAACCTAACCTAACCTAACCTAACCTAACCTAACCTAACCTAACCTAACCTAACCTAACCTAACCTAACCTAACCTAACCTAACCTAACCTAACCTAACCTAACCTAACCTAACCTAACCTAACCTAACCTAACCTAACCTAACCTAACCTAACCTAACCTAACCTAACCTAACCTAACCTAACCTAACCTAACCTAACCTAACCTAACCTAACCTAACCTAACCTAACCTAACCTAACCTAACCTAACCTAACCTAACCTAACCTAACCTAACCTAACCTAACCTAACCTAACCTAACCTAACCTAACCTAACCTAACCTAACCTAACCTAACCTAACCTAACCTAACCTAACCTAACCTAACCTAACCTAACCTAACCTAACCTAACCTAACCTAACCTAACCTAACCTAACCTAACCTAACCTAACCTAACCTAACCTAACCTAACCTAACCTAACCTAACCTAACCTAACCTAACCTAAACTAACCTAACCTAACCTAACCTAACCTAACCTAACCTAACCTAACCTAACCTAACCTAACCTAACCTAACCTAACCTAACCTAACCTAACCTAACCTAACCTAACCTAACCTAACCTAACCTAACCTAACCTAACCTAACCTAACCTAACCTAACCTAACCTAACCTAACCTAACCTAACCTAACCTAACCTAACCTAACCTAACCTAACCTAACCTAACCTAACCTAACCTAACCTAACCTAACCTAACCTAACCTAACCTAACCTAACCTAACCTAACCTAACCTAACCTAACCTAACCTAACCTAACCTAACCTAACCTAACCTAACCTAACCTAACCTAACCTAACCTAACCTAACCTAACCTAACCTAACCTAACCTAACCTAACCTAACCTAACCTAACCTAACCTAACCTAACCTAACCTAACCTAACCTAACCTAACCTAACCTAACCTAACCTAACCTAACCTAACCTAACCTAACCTAACCTAACCTAACCTAACCTAACCTAACCTAACCTAACCTAACCTAACCTAACCTAACCTAACCTAACCTAACCTAACCTAACCTAACCTAACCTAACCTAACCTAACCTAACCTAACCTAACCTAACCTAACCTAACCTAACCTAACCTAACCTAACCTAACCTAACCTAACCTAACCTAACCTAACCTAACCTAACCTAACCTAACCTAACCTAACCTAACCTAACCTAACCTAACCTAACCTAACCTAACCTAACCTAACCTAACCTAACCTAACCTAACCTAACCTAACCTAACCTAACCTAACCTAACCTAACCTAACCTAACCTAACCTAACCTAACCTAACCTAACCTAACCTAACCTAACCTAACCTAACCTAACCTAACCTAACCTAACCTAACCTAACCTAACCTAACCTAACCTAACCTAACCTAACCTAACCTAACCTAACCTAACCTAACCTAACCTAACCTAACCTAACCTAACCTAACCTAACCTAACCTAACCTAACCTAACCTAACCTAACCTAACCTAACCTAACCTAACCTAACCTAACCTAACCTAACCTAACCTAACCTAACCTAACCTAACCTAACCTAACCTAACCTAACCTAACCTAACCTAACCTAACCTAACCTAACCTAACCTAACCTAACCTAACCTAACCTAACCTAACCTAACCTAACCTAACCTAACCTAACCTAACCTAACCTAACCTAACCTAACCTAACCTAACCTAACCTAACCTAACCTAACCTAACCTAACC